>PVPY01000052.1:0-46024 GCA_002982035.1 Fusarium algeriense
TTTTTGTGCATTGTACCATGTCTGTAGCAGCTGGCCTCCTACTAAAGGCCATACTCATGGGAGACTTTCAAGGTCTACACTCTGACATTTAGCGGGGCGTCTCAGGGTCTCAGGGTCTCAGGGTCCCAGGTCTGTTCAAGGAACAGTTATGCAGGAGACTAGACAGGGATCGGGTTTTCCGCATCCAACCAGAGGAGCTGCAGCGCCGGAGCGAGCCCGTAGGTACATACAGGCATTAACTTACGTAACAGTTTTTAAAGGCCAGTTTTACAACTGTGACTTGGTTTTCGGCGTTATTAGGAGAAAAAACCGGAGCATCTTCTCCTGTGCCTGGCACCAGCTGGCTAAGCGACTTTACCTGGTGGCAAAAAAGTGGTCGCTGGCCCGTAATCTCTCAGTGACGGACAAATAAGAGTACTGGGTTAAGTAGGGGCATCGTGGCTGGTTTCGCTGGACCAGAATCATCGCCACAAAGGAAAAAGACGCAATCGACAATTGGGATTTTCCAATGATATGACGAGAATATTACCAGAAATCGCTTTGTACTGTACTGGGTACATGTACAGTATTGTTTGATCGCAAAAGTCCTCATAGACTGAAGCACATGTGATTTATTTCTGACATGTTCTCGTCCAGTCCTTACCTATTGTGGACTCTTATCGGCAACCAATAGTCTAGACTCTTGTTCTCTCCCCTGGCTTGCGCCGTGGTGGCAAAGCTAACCCGACGCCCAATGACAATTAGGCACTCACAAGACCCTCTGCAATCTGAGGTTTTCCTCAACAGGCTTCTTGGGTCTATTCCTTCGGAGCCAACATGATCGAGATCGACAAAATGTCGACTACCGTGAATGCTCCTGTGTCGGAAGATAAGCGGGAGGACGAAACTGCACGGTACGTTTACCCCAGGGATCATCGTTCTGTCTGACATCTCTTCCAGCGGGGTGCTTACTATGGATTTTACAGTTACGATGAGTTGCTTCGCAAAACCTGCAGGCCTTACAGTCAGGTTTCCTCGGCTGGACTTGAGAAATCACCCGATAATGTTCTCACGAGTCTCGCTCAATTGGCAACTTGTCAAACCAAGACTGAGCGCTCACTCATATCTCTATTCGATGAATCCAGGCAGTACATTGTCGCCGAAGCAACACCCTCCACGTCCCTCATATCAAAACCGCCTTTAGAAAACAGCGACGATAAACTGTGGCTGTGCGGGACGCATATCCCGCGCACTGAAGGAGTCTGCCAATACACACTATGCGCTACTGAAGATATTCTACAAACTTCTTCCTCGCCGGAGCTGCCGGTTATTGTTGTACAAGATCTCGCCACAGACCCAAGGTTTGCCTCGAGCCCGCACTGTCGCACTGGCAGCCTCGCCAGATTCTATGCCGCCGTCCCTATACGTTCTCCCCGGGGCATCAACATTGGAGTCTTGTGCGTCATAAACTCTACACCAGGTGCTGATTGGGAAGAAAAGCACTCGGATATCTTGCGGGGCTTGTCGCAAACCATTGTTGACCACCTCGAGGGTAATCGGATCAAGCATTCCCTCAAGCGCAGTACGGCAATGAGCCTGGGTCTCCAAAGGTTTACCTTGAGAGGCCTGCATCCATGTAGAAAAACTATAAAGAATTCGACTAGTAGTGCGCAACCTTGCGAGCCCCATCTTTGGAGCGAGAACCAAACCGAAGCCGACCAACATACACCAAACTCTGCTACACAGCGCATATCCTTGGAGATGCAGAAGACACAACGTTGCGAATCTACGTCAACAAACCCTTTTTCTATGGCAGCCACAATCGCAAAGGAGGCCATGGGTGCGGAAAATTGTGCCTTTTTCAGTGGAGATTCTCGAGACTTGCACTTAGTTCACTCACCAGGAACAGAGAATCAGTACGGTTTCTCTCTGGATGCATCATGTCTTAGCCCAGGCGCTTTCAGCAGTAGAAGTGAGAGCGAAAACTCAGATACCCAATTACAGCTCCCTTGCCAACTTCTCGGATCCTCCAATGACCTCACCTCAAACCGTACTCAAGATGTTGGCCATGTCTCTCAAGTCTTCCTTTCTCATATGCTTCGAGAATACCCAGAAGGTCGCGTATGCGACATTGGCTCTCAACAACCCAAACAGAACCCTTTGTCTGCAGAGATGTATTCTAGAAACGACAAGGAAACGTTGTGGTCCGCATACGAGCAACGAGAACTATTGCAGGCTTTTCCTGGAGCACGAAATATTGCATTTATCCCTATTTGGGATCCTCAGAAAGGCCAACTTTCAACTGGTGGCTTTGTGTGGTCTAGAACACCTCGACCTGAGTCCGACAGAGACAGTGAGCTAGCGTTTTTTAGGGCACTTGGGATACTCGCAGCGTCGGAAGCTTTTCAGATTGAAACCTTGGCCGCTCATAAAGCCAAGTCAGATGTTCTGGGCTCAATCTCCCATGAACTACGCTCGCCACTTCACGGAATTACGCTTGGTCTTGAGCTGCTCAATGATTCAGGCTTAGGTGCAGGACAGCAAAACATAGCTCACCTGATCGAAACATGTTGTCGTACCCTTCTTGACACAACCGAGCATTTGTTGGATTACTCCAAGGTCAATCAATCGGTGGAGCCAGATACTTTACATGACAATATTTCAGAACGATCTGGGTTTGGAGGCGTCCCTCCCACCAGTGAAGAAGCCTTGGACAAGACTGTACAACTGGACCAGATTGCAGAAGATGTAGTTGAGAGCGTCTATGCTGGCCACAGCTACCAACATGCATCGATTGCTCATATATTCAGTCCATCAAAAAGTCGAGCCAGCGCAGACCTTGGAGCCATGCAACGATTGGATTCCATGGAGGCTGCAGAAGAGAATCAATCGAGAAACATCAAACTGGACCCACAAGGCCAGACAGGACTCGTATCAGTCTTCTTGCTTTACGATCCAACATTGTCGTGGAGCTTTCGGACACGGGGCGGTGCGATCCGTCGTATTATCATGAACCTGCTTGGAAACTCCCTCAAATACACTTACCAAGGCTTCATCAAGGTATCAATGACTCAAACTGGAACAGAAGATGGAATGAGCCACAAACGCATGATCAACTTGGAAGTTGAAGACACAGGCCGTGGGATCAGCGAGGATTTCCTTCGAAATACCATCTTCAAGCCCTTCTCACAGGAGGACCAGCTATCAACTGGGACGGGGCTGGGGCTAAGCTTCGTCCATAGGATTACATCCCAACTTGGCGGTACCATTTCCATCGAGAGTCAAGTCGACGTTGGTACCAAAGTTTCAATATCGTTACCCATGTTGACGGGCACTGATTCCCCAACATCCGACGCCTCAAATATCAGACAACACAAAGGACAGAGCAGATGCAATGGACTTCGCGTCCGAGTTAGCAGTCTGACTCAAAGTCCTGAAGCTAATATTCAAGCTGGGCCATCATCTGCTGATATCCTCATAAGGAAACTGTGCTGCGATCATTTAGGCATGGTGCCGGACGTGGTATCAGGCGCCGACCAGCTAGCTCCTGATGTTGTTATTGTACAAGACAATTCGGAAGAGAGCCTCATAGAGCCAGTACCCTCGTGGCCAGAAGCACCGGTTCTAGTGGTATGCAACAACGCGCTTGTCGTTCAAAGACATGAGTCAGCATATGCTTCTGGACAGACGAAGGCATATGACTTTATTGCACAACCGTAAGTTTGTTAACCCATGACATGACTCTTTTCTAACTATGTTCTAGGCTAAGCCCGAAAAAGCTGGAGAGGGCAGTTTCCAGAGTCATTAACATTTGGGCTGAGTCAGAAGATAGCCCGCGAAGGCTAATGACGGTACCACTGCCGACTCCTTCAGACACAGCATCATGTGGGCAACCACCAACACCAAGCCCCTCGGCCATGAGTCCTTTTGGTGGTCTTGTTCCATCTCAAGATTACTTCCAAACACCGCAGTTCCTCCTAGTGGAAGATAATCCAATCAATCTCAAGATGCTGACTTGCTTCATGAGAAAGCTTCAAAAGCCGTACCGCACTGCAGTAAATGGACAGGAAGCTGTAGATGCTTACAAGGAGACACCGGGGCAGTTCAAGTATGTACTCATGGATATATCAATGCCGGTAATGGATGGTCTAGAGGCCACGCGTCAGATACGTGCGTTTGAGCAATATAATGGGATTTCTGCGTCAAAGATATTGGCCATCACGGGGCTGGGATCTGAAGGTACACGAGAAGAGGCAACCAGGAGCGGTGTTGACGTTTTTATTACAAAGCCTGTCAAGTTGCGTGAGCTAGAGGCAGTTATTGGCAATTAATTAAGGAGGATCTCAGTAGGCAAGTCATGTTTTACAGACAGTGTCGCAGGGGGAAGAAGGTTAAGCAAATACTGTTTGGAGAGCGTGGCTGGGGATATACATTATTGTTCAAGATACCACTTCAATATTGATCAGGTTGTGTTTGGTGAGTCTTTCAAGACAGCGGGTTGTCGTTAAAATGGCCAACGGTAAACGAAATGTAACGCTTGAAATATTGCGGTTCTCGCAGCTGTTTGCCAGTGGCAAGAGACTGTGGTTCGTGTTAGCCCTGGGAGCCCGGCGAGAGGGAGTGCGCGATGTTTATTCTTTCGTCATGCGTGCGAGCTTTTGAGCCCCTCTCCTTTCCATCTCAATCAACTCACTTTCCACACCAACTAACTAACTTTCCTTCCTCCATTATGCCTCAAATCTCTCCTCTTCCGGAGATTCCTCCTTTCTCATCTCTGCATCCATCGCATACGGCTCAGGACAAGCAGCACGAGGTAGGTCGCGCAGGCACGCTTCAGCTCTTGCGCAAACCCAGCTCTAACCACCTCTTTTCAGAAACAAGCCCCCGAGGAGAACAGCACTTTACCAATCATGGTTAGCCAAGAGGCCAACGAGGAACCGCTCAAATCATCTATGTACCCTGAGTTTCACTACTACGTCGCGGAGAATCTCGAAGAAGATGGCCTCGACTACACATTCCGCGACCACGACACGAAAGTCGACATCAAAAGGACCTACGACACCAAAATCACCTGCAACTTCGCCTGCAGCAGACGCAGCTGCCCTGGCCACAAATGGCACAGCAACTCCATCTCCATGCGAATCCGGGAGTATCCCAACAACCAGTACAACGTCCAAGTGTACCACCAGCAATGCAAAAATTGCAAGAAGCCGACCCGCGCGGAACTTGAAAAAGTTGTTCTATGCAGACAGAGTCGCCTACCACATCAAAAGGTGGAATGGTATCGACGCGAAACAGATCGAGCGCAAGGTGGAGCCCAACGGAAAGCATATCGAAAGGTTGTATGAAGGGTGCAAGAAAGGACATTGCGGTAAGAAAAAATAAGGGGATAGAGACTATTCGGCTTGAGACTGAGATCGCCTGGCCATTGTTGGGGACGTCGAGGATATTGGGTCTAGACATGTGAAGCTATTGAGGACAAAGCCTGCTGCGCTGTTGCCTGTAACCCAGATAAACATTATGAACTTCGAATGAACAGACCAACTCTTGAAGCATTCTTGGATCTTAGTGATATTTCATGAAGCGTGCTTCAAGTAAAGACTAAACACAAGTGAACTGAAATCAACGACACGGAGAAATGCTCGCGTCGGAGTTCCAAGTGAGTCGCACCATAGCCTATAAATGTTTACTGGATCTCATTAACAAAACATTGCAATTAAATGTACTTAAAAATGATCAGACCTCATCATTTATAATTTTGCTGTTGCATTCAATATTTTCACAAACAAATTTCAACCAATCTTCCCTCTCATTTGGGAGACAATGAGTTCGTCTGTCACAAGTATCTCAGCAGCCCAGATCGTCACTCAACCACAACACGACCTCAGCCACCCATGAAACCAGCACAACAAAGGCAGCCAGCTGCAAAAAAAAAAAAAAAAAAAAAAAACATACAACAGCGGGGATTCGCTGGTCGTCACCGACCCAACTACTAATCCGCCCCTTACAGGCTTGACTAAGGGAGAGCAGACGGGATCCCGTATTTTCCTGCAGGTATGGTCGTACGTGACTGAGCGTGATGTTGTCAAGGCTCAAGACGACACGCAGGCTACAGAGAGACATCGGTGGCTCTTGTCAACACAGTTACGCTGCTTGATCTATGTACTATCTTTGTCTCGTAGCCGCTGTATAAATTGAGGGATAGCCCCTTGATTTCTGATGATAATTGGCTCTTGGATCAAGACAATTTTTCTATAATAACTGAATGAAATCTAAACCTAGTGAATTTTTTCCCTCAACATCCTCAAAAGCTCTCACTCTAAGCCAACCCTTGCCCTCAACCAATTCGGACAGAATTATAGAAACCTTTACCGCTCGCAAGCAACCATAGCGACATGGTTCACCTGAGCACCATCCCTAAGCTTATCACAGTACCTGGCATCCTGCCTACCTAGACTCTCCTTACAGCAATGTCCCGTATCATCACACCACAAAGTGCCGGCATTTCCCGTGCCATCATTCTTGTATTAACAGTCTCCATCCTGAATCTTGATATGAAAGGTTTCATGAGGAAACTGCTGGTTTCTCAGAACATCCGTCGAAAACGTAGCAATAGAAACATCAGCAGGGACATCAAGGCCCAGTTTGTCTTGACATTGCGAAGAGGTGCCAAAGTCAACAGAATAAAACTTCCGGTTGATCGTGTCTTGGTATTAAATCAGCACATGCTTGTAGTTTCGGGAGTTGTATATACCTTGTCGGTAAATCTCAGCCAACTTCCTCCACTTCTTCTTCTTTGCCTTCTGCTTCTTTTTCTTGCAATCGTTACAATTCTCAGTCTTGAGATCAAGCGACCTATAGCGCGCAGGACATTTTTCGGGATCTCCTTTGCATTCTTTGCTTTCTTTGCATTTTTGTATCTCCGGATCAGTCTTTTTCTTGCAACAGATCCAGGTGATATCCTTAATCTGGCACATGGAGATTTGTTTTCGTTTACTGGTGATATTTTCGTGGGCTTTTGGTGTTTGATGGTAGTTGGATCTCGTACTGCTGGAGTTGCTGTCTTTGCTAACGGGTACGGGTATTTAAACTACGATGGGCTTCAGTTGCTCTGTCACTACTCGAGTCTAGCATGCATTAGACACCTGTCATTCTACAGCCTGGTTATATACTACCACAGCTGCAAAATAAATGGCGATAATAAAAAAAAAAGAAAAACTAGGTGAAAGGGGCGCAGTCAGCAACAACCAATAATAAATTCACTTTAAACGCTGAGGCTGAACTGCAACTCACCCTGCAGCCTGTTAACGGGTCTCTGGCTTACCAACACGCCAATTGTGTACTATTCAGTTTTCAGCTGGAGGCGGATGTTTCACTGAGTCCAATATTATTGGTGCAATGCATGCAGTAAGCAGCCAGCTCATGCCAAGCTGCGGGCTCGCCGTTCGTATCGAGAAAAAAGAAAAGAATTCCTGCGTCCCTAAATGATAGTCTAGCAAGAGAAAACAAGTAATGTGATAGCTGAATTAGATCACAGTATGCTTTCCAGCGATGTCACTTATTTCTTTCCCTTCTTCACGTAGCTATTGTTGAAGTCGGGTAGGTAAAATGTGATAACTCAAGATTACATGCATTGAGAGCTGAAACTTACATATCTTGGCACCAATATTTGCACTTTCGGCGCGAATCAGTTGTTGGTTTTTCTGCGGCTGAAAGCATTCTGATGCACATCAGATCATTGTTTCAGTCGCCCATATCTTTTCACGCATTCTCATATTCTAATGTTCTCAACTCTCTATCACCGACCACCGATCTTAGCATTTTACGATCGATTAGTTCAATCTCATCAAATACTATAACATTCCATCCCTTATATACGATGGAAACGCAGAGAATATCCTGCACCTACTCATTTGGAGACGATGGTACCACTGCCACCGTCGGCCCTTCTGGTCGCCTTCTTCGAACCAGCAGGCACTTTCCTGGCGAGAGGGTTGGCTACTGCGTGGATCACCCGACTATTCCTCAGCCTTACGCGGTTGTGGATCGGATCACTCCATTTCTTTCGTCAGCAAACGATCCTTGCCACAACATTGGGTTCTTTCCCGACCATTCTTCCGTAGATC
The DNA here is from genome assembly GCA_002982035.1 of Fusarium algeriense. Taxonomy (NCBI): domain Eukaryota; kingdom Fungi; phylum Ascomycota; class Sordariomycetes; order Hypocreales; family Nectriaceae; genus Fusarium; species Fusarium algeriense. The sequence continues at coordinate 8,106 of PVPY01000052.1, forward strand.
CGGGCCGTGAGGATATCTCAGTCGATTTTCTCAACGATCGCTGGCCAAAGTTTACCTTCGGCGTGACCGAGGATATCAAAATTCAGTACTTTGTTTCTGGTGATGCTATTCATCAGACCTTTACGCTTCCTAGCGGCAAAAACCCCCCATTTACAATCGTAACCGATTTGCTCCTACGTGATCTTGATTTCGCCAACGGTGACAACAAGTTCAATAAAGCTGAGCGGGACGCGGCTGGATATGGGACCGAACTTTCAAATGATAAGACATGCATCAAGCGATGGCACAGGTTGGATCAGAGCGATCAAAATGGCGGAGAGAGACAAGTCGCTCTGTTCATCTTAGGTTATATCGATAATATGGCCGTGACATTCGAGGAGTTAAAGCAGAGTAACAGTGTGGTGCGAGGAGAGGGAGAGGATGAACAAGATGACTATACTACCTATCGCATGGTACGGGTTGACACAGACACAACTAAGGAGGTCAAGATAACGTTTATCTACGTCCTGAAGCTAGATCCAGCTGCAAAGCTTCAGTTTCCTGTGGAGCTTCCTACACTCGCCAATCGGGAAGAATTTACCGAAGAAGACATAGCTGCAAACTCAGTGTTTACAACGAATTCCCGTCTGAACATCACTCTCAGGCGCAACTTAGAGCATATACTATCGGTCTGCAGCATTCCTGTCTATTCCAATACGGATGGCAAGGGGCAGCCAGCAGTGGCCTTCACTTGTGGTGAGCTTGACGATCATCGTGTCGCTACAGCAGCAAGTTTGTGAGTTGATTATCTTCTTACATACAAATTCTTTCTTGTGTACTACTATCCTGATGCGAGAAAACATGAAGCTTTCTCCCCAAACCAGGATTATGTTAACATGTTCTGCTGAGATCCTGAAGAGATTACTGAGTCATAGCTTAAATATTCTTCGAATTTTAGTATGTTTCTAACGTCCTTATAGCTACTGTTTTCAGTTCCTCCTCACCGCACTAAAGCATTTCGAATCACTGCCAAGAAGTGGTGAAAAGCCCAATACTCAAGCGGACAAATATCATGGGTCTTACATGGCTAGACGTATTCGGAAAGTTCTCGAAGGCCATTTGAAATGGGTCTTTGAAAAGGAGTACAGAGACCTTGCCAATAAACCCACCTGTCCCCATACTTGGGTCAACGGCAAGGAAATCGCCGGATGGGAAGAGAGCCCGTACTTCCCTCCTGCTTCACTGGTCGACGCCCCATTCCACATCATAAAAGCCGGAGACTTTTACGAGTATGATAAATCATGGAAGGTTCCAGAAACTGCCGGGAGTGCTATCAAGACTTGGATTCAAGAGATTGATCCAAAGAACAAGCTTGGTTGCTACGCATTTCCCCGCCGCATGGATGAACCGACCCATAACTTTTACCTAACCGACCATGTCCTGATCTGGCGAGCTATCAAGTCTGCTGAGGATCTGGGTCTCAAGTCCCGGTTATCCGTAGACATTGAGCCGGAAGGGGAAAATCCCCATCGGGGAGGCAGGGCGAAACCGCAAAAGAGATCCTACTCGTCTGTCAACTTCCAAAATCACATTCTGAAACGCTTTACAACAGAGAATCCAGTTTCCAAGAAGCGAATGCTTTCAGTGTCCCGAAGCCCGACTCACATTCGCTTTCTCCTTCGCACCAAGGACGCTTCACTATTCCATGCTATGGACCTCGACTTGTTCAATAAGCCTGGTACAGAGATCGCTAAAGACGGCGATATATGGGACAACAAAATAGACATATGGAGAAATCTTGTAGATTGCCAGTGTCTGCATGAGGATAACGATGATACATCCTGGGACGAGCCATTACGATTCGCCCTGTCTGTTATTGTGGCTCAGAAAGAAAAGTCCATGAATACACGCTCACCAAGCGAAATGCATACGCGTGCTATTTCTGTTCTATTGGAGAGTACATGGCCTAGCGGCTTGTTTCCAGGACAGCTGGACGTCAACAATGAACCAGCTATCTACGAGGATGAGATGAAACGAGACACGTATTGGGGTAATACGTTCGAGATTCCCTATATCCTTTGGAAGTATGGTCAAGCTTCAAAGAAGGTGAAGGCTGAGGATTCTGACCACAAAGCCCTATCTACACCTATCTCAACTCTGGATGCCGAGTTTTGGAGAGGGCTTCGCGACCTTATACAAAGCCAAGCTGGTTTAAAGGGTCCAAATAATTCACGTACTGAGCCCATGAAGCTCAGCTTCCCGTGGAATAATGTTGTATACCAGACGAACATCGTCCAACTTTCAGATGAATGGCTGTACAATGTACCCGACTTTTTCAATGATCGATTGTCAGAGGACGATATTTCTTCCGTCAAGAATTTTTTTGACCTCTTGTCTTCTTTCCAAGGGGAAGAAACGTCAAATTTTGACCACCAAGGGTTTGTTATTAACGTCCCCAGGTCCAAATCCGGGAAGAAGTCGCCGTTGAAGCTGGATGACATGATGAAATTCGCGGATACAACGACAAAGTTAAGGGATTTCATGCTCGAGGCAAGGCTACCTAGCAACTCCAAGAAGAGATTGTATGCTTCATTTTCTGGACATCCGGTATGTAACAGAGCATATCCACAAACCCTATCCGAGTTGCGACCGGTGTTCCTCTTTTATATGAAGCACTGTTCATACGAGAAACACTTCTCAGAACATACAGCAGCCGAAAAGAACCAATGGTCAACTGAGTTTCACGTGTCTTTTTATACTTTCAATCAAGAGGTATCTTCCGGTGCCAGTCAACACGGCATTACTGATCCTTCTTCGCCATATAAGGGTGAGGGTCATGGGAAACTCGCGAAAGTAGCTATGAGCTTTCGTTTCGACGGTGACTTCTTTGACAGATATTGGACATGCTATTTTCTGGATAGTACCTCGAGGGAGAAGTGGGATAAAGACGATGCCAAAAAATATCTGACAAAGCTGCTTCGAAATGAGAGGGATGATGGCGTCAAGAACTCAAATGTGTTGGACGACAAAAAGCAGCCTTGGAGACAACGCAGAATCCTCGAACTCCTTCTGTTTCAGAAGTTTCTCGATCAAATGCACGACTCTATGGTTATGATTTTAAAAGATTCGGACGGCATCATTAATGAGGGAGACTCCAGATGGAAGCACCTGGACTTTGATATCTTCCGACAAACTAGCGACCGCTGCCAGATGTACCAACAGATACTCCAGACAGTTGAGCAAGACTTGGCCGAGAACTTTTCCAAGATCGAGCTTTGGCTTAACAGAGAACGAGAGCGCCAGACGGAGCGACCGCGGTGGACCTTCAATGATGAGATCAAATACCGCAGCATTATTTCAAGGCTGCTCGTACAGAACGACCACAGCATACAGGATCTTCGACGCAAGCACGCAAGCATCTCTAACCTCAACGAAAGACTGACAAGAAAGCTTGAGACAATGCGCAACAATCTCGATCAGCGACGAGCAGATGATATCAAGCGATTTACCTACGTCACTGTCGTGTTTCTGCCCCTGGGCTTTGCTACTGGGATATTTAGTATGAGCGAGACCCCAGCTGGTCAGACATTGTGGAGGATGGTCGTCACTGCTGTCAGTGCTCTGGCAGCAACTGTTGTCCTACTAGTGCTCTCCCAGAGGTTGGAGGCAGGGGTAAAGGTTGTCATTAAGACATGTCGCAAAATATTCTCACTACTTGCTGAGGTATGGTCCGAGGTATGGTCCAACATGAAGAACAACAAGGAAGGGGGCCATAAATATAAAAATAAGGAAGAAGGTGAGGGGGAGGGAGTAGAAAGGCATAGTGAAGAAGAAGCTAGCGATGGCGAGGATAGGAGTCAGAGAAGTGACGATGGAATTGGGAGCATAGTTTAACGCTGTTATGTAGTTTCATCTGTTCATTAGGAATCACGTTGCTTCTTGTTGACTGCATGCCTGAGTCGAGGCTCCTCATATTCCGGATGTCATTTGCGTCAGTGGATTTTGTAACATGGCATCATACACCTTGGCCAATTTCTTCACTGGCTTGAACACCGTCGGTAGCTGAGGACACGTGGATGGCTATAAACCTGGCCTTAAAATGTTAGATATTAATGCCAAAGTACGCTTTTAGCTCGATAGAATATGCTTATTCCCAAGTGCGACTCATCGTTCATGTTCTGATCGGATCAACCGGAAAGACTAATAAATCGACCCCAGCTGCTGATCATGGACAATCGACTGTGAGTTACCAGAGTGCAACTGCAGCAGTCATACTGTCATATCCATCGCTCGAAGTTTCAGCGTAGCCTTACCTTGTTTGGGGTGATGATCATCAAATAAGAATGTCACTGTCTGACTCAAATACGCCCGCCTGTACGAAAAAGCGTAGTCGACGTAGTAACACTAGCGAATTTTAGCTGTCATTAGGGCACCCTACACGGGAGTCAGTGCCGAGCACCAAACACGTCAGATCATTTTGGTTCGTGAGGGAATAAGGATATACCATGTAATCAGACGCGTACTTGCTTTCGCACTTCGTTTTTATGATATGATTGAAAAGTCACTAATATCTGACAAAAATGGACGATGACAAAGCCTTGAGACGTCGACATATGCACCGATCGTAGAAACCCCTGAACGATTCTAGGCAGGTTCGACAAGTCTATCCGAGTGCGAGATGCTAGACCCCTGTAATCGCTTCAGCCTCAATCAAAAGATCCAAATCATCCCAAAACACGCACTGAAGTTCGTGCCCGCGGAGCCCGGTGGAATGGAACGAGATATGACCGACCAATCAAGGCGCACGCAAGAGTCAGCCCCCTGGACAGGGACTACGCCAGCGAACGGAATTGGACTAGCTGATTGGCGTAACAGCCTTGACGAAATTACCTTGAATCCAACCGAGTGTGTCATCGTCTGATAGAGTGTTTGACTAGGCAAGGAACTATTTTAATAGACTTCGTATAAAGTCGGCAGTCTTTATGCCGCTGTTGATTATAGTTAAAGAGCTTGATTCGCTACTCCGTATTCCTTCAATCTTCTTCTGCTTGCCAAGGGCTGATTAGTATTTACATTCGTCAACATGATCGCTCGTCTCCGCAGTAAAAAGAGTACCAAAAGTCTAAAGGACAAGGACAAGGATAAGGTATTGAGAAAGCTCAGCCCTATGTGCGTATCAACCGTTGATATTATGCTTGTGCTTAGCTAACGCCTTGCAGCGAATGCTTCCAATGTGCTTCTCATTCTTTGGGACTCTACATCGGATGCGCTATATCATGTCGCTATTACATACCAGAAACGTTACTCTCTTCAGATGCCGCATTGCTCCAGAGTACAGTTGAGAATGCATTCGCTCGCGCCATCCTTGAATATCCGCTTTTCACCGTCGGCCGGGTCAACGGAGACTCGAAAAAGCCATACTGGATACGACTTGACCAGATTAACTTCAACAAGCACATAGAGTGGCAAACAGTTTCAGACCCTGAAGAATACGAGAGAACGCTTCACGATATTTTGGAATGGCAGATCAATGAGCCTTATACGAATCTGGAGACTCAACCGTCTTGGAGGGCAACGATACTCAGACCTGCCTATTCCAACTTGATTGATGTTGTATTTGCTTGGGACCATACGCCAGGAGATGGAAAAAGTGGCAAAATGTTCCTTGAAAGCTTCTTCACTCATCTCAACACTTCAGATGACAACAAAGTGATTTTCAAAGACCGATCATTCGAGGTTCCAGACACCGAGCTTACGCCCGCACTACATCACTTGATCAAGCTTCCTCTTTCACTAAACTTCATAGTCAGTGAATTAGGGCGTGACATTATCTCGCAGAAGAAACCGAAGCCTCATCAGGCGACTTGGGCGCCAATACCGACAGAAGCATCCAAGACTCGACAAGTAATCACGCAAGTTACGAAAAAGGCACTGAAACCTGTGCTAGATGCTTGTCGACAGCACGGTACCACCTTGACAGGGCTGATGCACGCGCTTATCTCAGTATCAATGGCGACGAGACTTTCGGAAAGCAAGGCTAGAGCATTTCTATGCGCGACGCCAGTCTGTTTGAGGCAGTTTCAAAAGCCAGGGCATCCAAGTATCGATATGAACAAAACGGCTATAAACAGCGTGGCATATTGGCCTTTCGCATTTGACGAAGATCTTGTTACAAATATTCGAAAACATATCAGCGAAGCTGACGCAAAACCGGATGCGAGCACAAACCTGGAAGCTACAGTCTGGTCCGCCGCCAAAGCGATACGAGACGGATTATCTGCAAAGCTTGATCTAGGTACTAAGAACGATCACGTCGGTTTGGCAAAGTTTGTCAAGGATTGGCAGTCTTACCTCAAAGACCATGGTAAAACGCGTGATTATTCGTGGGAGATTAGCAACCTTGGTGTTCTACAGGGCAATGCAAGTGGTGATAGTAAAGAGAAGTGGACGATTGGGAGTGCGATTTTCACGCAGACTGCGCCGACTTTTGGACCGGCTATGACGTTTAGTGTCATCTCGGTCAAAGGCAAAGGTTTGGTTGTGACAAATTCTTGGGAGATCGGGGCGGTGGAGGAGCAGTTGGCTTTGGGTGTGAGTTCAGATGCTGAAGGTTGGTTGAACGAATTGGGAAATACTGGATGTATCAATTTTGGAGCGGGTGAGATGTTGAATTGACGGGAAGTAGATGGATTTTTAGTGTCGTTAGAGGAAAGTCGTTTCTATTCGTAGTACATGCGCGCGCAGAGTGATACCATTTTATTAGCGATTAATGCTCATAGAACTATACCTAGTGCTCGATCTCCTACACTGGCCTAAATGAAGAACGAGGGAGGAGGCTGCATAGTGAATGCCTCAACAGAACAGCACACTTAACAACGAATCCGAGAACTAATTGATAGTTAACTCTTATGATATCTCTACAAGATATATCAAGCCAAAAAATCTGAGAACTAACTGCAGCAAGTCTATTCTATTTAAGCACCCTCCTTGTCCGGCAAGGAGATCGTCAGGTAGCATCGTACCGTTTGAACCAGACTCTGAGCGGTAGTCACGGCTCATAGACTGGCTTGCTGCTGCTTTCCCATCTATTAATATATTTTCAATGACTTCGAAATTGATCCTTTCCCAGACTTCGGGATATATACATGTTGGTCAGAATGCATAGATCGAATATTGCGCATCGAGCGAAAAACCCAACAGAATATTAAAATACTGAACAGGAGATTAAAAATCCCAATAATCTTTAAATCTATAGATTCCGGCGTCAATCCGCCGGACCCTGTACTAAAGAGAACCACCCAAGCACGAGGCCTGGTATACTCGGTCTGAAACCCCGGAGGAGGTGGCAAAGATTGTGCCAAGGCCGCCTTGCATACTTCAGAGGTACGCCCAGCTTTCTAAAGAGGAAAATTAGTAATGTCAAGCCTATCAAATCATTCACTTACAAAATCTTCTTTGCACTGGTCTAGGTAGTCCTTCAGGGCTGACCATTCCGCGAGTTTGAGCTGCTTGTCTGATAGCAGCTGGCCGCGAAAAGCGAGAAGAAGAGCGGCAATAGATACGGCTGTGCTGATAAGAGCAAGCATCCAACCACAGAGCGACACAAAATGTTCTTTAAATAGCACTTTGAAGCGTTTGGCTCTAGGTGCAGGTCGACGGTCAGACATCGCCGATTCGACGTCTTGTGACAAGTCGGCTAATGGGATTGAGCCTGGGCTCGGTATAGGTTCGTTGTCTGTTGTCCTCAGAATATACAGCCAAGAGAAGATTTCGGGGAAAATGCCAGAACTAGAACCTATTCTTGACGGTTTTGGATGAAGGAGGAGCGAAAGTCATGTAGCGCCTTCAATTTGTAAGGGGGTAGGGTAGCTCTGTGGCTTGCTCTAGCCAACCAGAAGTTATACTTACCTTGCATAGCCACCGGCAAGGCTGACAAAGGAGCTAGAGCATCTTTCATCTTTGTGCACTATTTACTACAGTCCTGCATTTGCCTAATTTAAGCAAATGGTAAATTTATTGGTTGGCTAAATCTATTGTTAATCTCCTTTGAAACGCGACGTGATTATTGAGTTCTCAGGCTTATTGATCGACGACGAATAATGTCTGGAATGAATAGAGTCTACTGTTGCAGTACCCACCAGGATAGGACGCTAGGCTAAGCAAAAGGCTGGCCCTCACCAGGCTCATCAACACCAAGAGCAATCTTTCCAATAGTAGTACTACTCTCAACTCTCCTATGCGCCTCCTTCAGCCCCTCGGGAGTCAATCTAAGCCGAGTCCCAACCGTGGAAAATAGCGTACCCTCTTCCATCAACCGTGAGATCGTCCCAAGCATCTCGTGATAGTCCTCAACTCCAGTGTGATGATACGCAGCAGAACCCAACCAATCCCAAGAAAAGGTTAGAGACTTTGACATAAACTCTGTTCCATACAGGCTAACGTCTGCTTGGACGATAGTGCAGACTTTTCCGAATGGTGCGCAGATCTTGGCGACGGCATCGGTGTATTGTTCGGTTCTTGCAACGATGTAGACGTATCTATGCTTGTCAGGAAGTGATGAGATCGAGACAAGGATGGGTGCTTACTTGATGGGGACATTGAGCTTAAGGTCATTAATTTGCTTTACGAGATCTTCACGGTGGCTGATAATGTGAGTAGCGCTTATTTTTTTTGTAAGAGTCGATCGTCTCTGGGCGAGATGCTGTCGCAACTACAGCCCGAAGTTTGAGAACTCTCCTTGCAAACTGGATAGCAGCACTACCAACACCGCCTCCACCGTTGATCTTTGGAGAAAACGTTGGTAAGTAAAATTCCCTCCAACATGAGCAGCCAGTAACTTACGATCAAGATACCCGCCTGTTCTCCAGGCTTAACCTCCATTCTCCGGTACAGGGACTGATACGCCGTCATGAAAGTCAGACCATAACTCGCAGTATCGACAAAGTCGAGATTCTTGGGCTTTTTGGCACAGGCCAATTCGCTCACGAGCTGATACTCAGCGTAACTTCCCTGCTCAGTCGTTGAGCCGACCCAAGAAACTTCATCGCCGACTTTGAACAGTTGACAGTCTGGTCCGGTTTTTTCGATTACACCAGCTCCGTCGAAGCCGATGATATGAAACTCCTTTGGAACGTGCTCATAATAGTCTATCGATTTGTCAGATTTCCTTCCCATCATAGTAGCTGGTCATCATACTTGGCGCATCGTCATAGGTTCCCGATCGAACCTTGTGATCAATCGGGTTGACGGAACAAGCTTTGACTGAGCGATATGAGCACTCCTACACCTTTAGGTGATAGCGAACTTGGGTACATACTTTACTAGAACCTGTCGGCCAATAGGGTCGTCTGGCTTCGGGACAACCCGCGATTCGAGATTATCGACCGGGCCGTACTTTGAAACTCCGACAGCTTTCATAGTGGCCATATTGTAGTGTTATTAGGCAGAAGTTGTTACCTGTTGAGAAGATACGATGTTTCTGGTTGTTCAATTAAGAGCGATAAGTTTTAAAAGTGTTGGAGCTACAGCTAGTGATATGTATTTGCATTCATGACGCTCAGTGACACAATTTAGAGTGGAGTTCAAGATATCAAAATGCGGGTATAGTTGCACGACACAGTCGTCATTATACCATGATGGATTATAAATTTAGTTTATAAAGACTGCTTTAGAAATGAATGATTATTACATCTTAACCCACAATATTCTGCTCGATACGACTGCAGTCTTGTAGAGTCACAACTGTAAACCTCGTACAAAGCTGCAACAGCCTTATCACAGCTTACGTCTTCTAATCCGCGCAGCAAGCTTTCCCTTGGGCGGAATAGTTCCAAAGGGAAAGTAATGCATATTAGGCCCAATCTTACTGGCTGCTTCCGGGTCAACAAGTTCAATCTCAAAAGCTCGAAGCGCAACTGCAACAGCAGCCATGAGCTCCTGTTTGGCAAAGAATCGACCAGGACACGTTTTTGTTCCGCCTCCGTAGGGATACCAATAACCCTGTGTTCCATCAAGAGTAGGACTTGCTTTGCGGTCATCCTCTGGGGTACGCTTTGTAGGCTTTTCGGGAGAAGCGGTTGGTCGAACTGGTCCACTAGTTGGATCATTTTCGTAGATCAGAAATCTCTCTGCCCAGAAAGACTCAACGGGATGTTCTTCAGTTCCATCAGGCTTTACATGTCCAGTATTCCAGAAATCAGGATCGTGACCGCCAACCCAGGACGTAGATAGCATGCCGACGCCTTCTTTGAACAGCCATTTTCCGAATTTGAGATTGGGAATGATTGGTGTTCGTCCAACAGGTGAAGCAACGCGAAGACGCAACGTCTCGAGGTATATGGAATTGATCAGAGGTCCTGAGCAGAGCTTCTCGATATCGAATGATAGAGACTTGTCGAAGAATGAAGGCTCCATTTCAGTCATGACCCTGTCTGTGAGATCCTTGTCGACAAGTATACCAAGAAGCATCCACATGCCCGCGGGAATGGCATTAGCATTCACCCTTCAAGCCATTAGTCAAGTCCCCCAAGTTATTAGGAGTTCTTAACTTACGCCCATAGGAGCCCTAGATCAAGAGCAGCGCCACCCCTCGGTGACATCCCAACATTCTGAAACATCTTCTGTCTAGCACTCATCAACTTGGTACCAAACTCTGGTGTCCAGTCTTTCTTGACGACACCGTCTTCATCAGTAAAGTCAAACTGCTGGTTTCCGTAATTATGATATCGTAGCACGCTCTCGAGACATTTATCTCTAGCTGCATAACTTTTAGGAACCAACCATCGCGGCATTCGCTTGAACACGTTGGGGAGATAATAGTCAAATGTCCAGAATTCCTCGAGGAAGTTTGGTGAGAGTTCGAGAAACTTGTCACCGCACAGAGCGGTTAGTGCAGCGCGGAGAAGATTGTTTTTGAGCCACCCGTAAACATCGGCGACCTCAGTCCACTCGTCCTCACGGAGCCTAGTGTCTTTCTCAATAATGTCCGAGTATACTTGGACAAATTTGGCAGTCATGAAATTCAATGGACTTCCTGTCAAAAGAGTATGTAAATCACGATGGTGAACAAAGTCAAATCGCTTCAACGGCTCAACGTGTCCAAATTCAGAATCCTCATCCACATAAATAGACATATCGGACACAGGTAGTCCAAAAGCATCTCGAACAGTCATGACACCAATAGACTTGGTAGTCAAATGTCGCGACGCCTTGAAGAGATCAATAACAGGTTGGCCATGAGGGATGAAGTACATGGGCTCTGCACCCACAAACATACGAAGCGGGACTTTGCCGAATTTGGACCTGGGCTGGAGATCAGTGGAGGAACGAGTTACGTTACCAATTCGGGATACTTACAGAATAGACGACAAAAAGCGCTCAGTATAAAATGCGAAACCAATCGTGTTGCCAACATAGGGAATCATGTACGGAACCCTCGGAGGCTCCCTTGCGCTTTGGCCATGCTGATAGCCCTTGTTGCCAAGCGTGGTGAAGACGTACGTGACGATGAAGGGCAGAATGAGGAGGATGAGAGCCTTGATGTAGGGGATTGACTCGGCCGCTGAGCCTAGATTGGCTGCGGCAAGCACCGTGGAGTTCATTGTGCAACGGCGAGAGCCTTGAGTGGTTGAATGGTTGAGATGGTGCTGGATGATGACATTGTGATTACAGTAGCATTTTGACCGCCATCAGCAGAGGGTGATGTGATTGGTGAGAAATGAAATTGCTCAATGCAACTTACTGTGAGGGGTTAGCCGCCGCACGTCATCATCTTGAGTTGGCTAACCTAGAGCCAGAGAATTGCAGTTCACTAGATAAGGTTTTGTTTGTTACGATCTTAGTATCAGAGACTATTTAAACCATTAAAATGTTTAATAGCATATTATTGTTATGATTTCTATCAATTGTATAGTACGCCACCTTTGTAATAGGCGAGTTGCTGACTTTACAAGGAGGATAGTTGGAATCATCAGTAGAAGTCAATGTGATAAAATGTGCAAAATCACCAGCTTACGCTCTCCAGAAGCATTTAAAACCCGATAATTCCCATTCATCCTAAAACTAGCATTATTCGAGAAATAATCCTTCCCGCGTATCTGCTTGGCATGCTTGTCAAACGTAGCATGCATGCGTGACTAATCTCAGCACTTAGCCCCAAACTTAATCTCTCACCATTTTCGCATCAATCGCAATCAATGTAACCTTCCATCCCCATCCAATTCCACAAGAGCACTTTTGTCCTCCCCCTCGCAAGACTCGCGTGATCCGTTAACAAAAAGTCCATCAAACCAACAACACTTTATCCATTAAATATACAAAGATTAGATAGCAAATGCCGTTACCCGTGTGCGACCCCACAGCGTGCCCCTGAGTAACTTCCCATAGCGGACTAATCGCATCATGATCTGCATACGGGATACGGAAAAGGCCCCAAATCGAGAAGTTCGATGCCAAGAACCTGGCGGGCCTTTTGTTGGAGACTTGGAGTTCAAGACCTTTTGTGAAAAGACAACTCCATTTTATTGCCGTGTTATCCAGAGGCGCGTAGATGATGATAACTGATAAGAATTTGAATAGATAAATAAATAGCAGAATTCAGGTTTATCAGAAGTTTTATTTTCATCCAGCTTCTGGTCTGTCAAGTCATTCATTTTGTTTGCTGAGGTGCCCTACGACATCATGTATATCTCGTCCCAAAATCTGGTGCTGGCCTTATCGGCTTTGCCTTCAGCGTTTGGAAAGTCTTTCTCTCACCACGCTGAAGTGCCTCAAGGCTGGCAAGTCCAGAAAACCGCCAAAGTCGCTTCTGGTATGCAGCATGTCTTCAGTCTTGCACTGACCATCCAAAATGTCGATCAGCTTGAATCAAAGCTTCTTGACCTCTCCAGCCCCGACAGCGCCAACTACGGCAATTGGCTCTCGCACGATGAACTCGTGAACACCTTCTCTCCTTCAAAGGAAGCCGTGTCTAGTGTGACAAAGTGGCTCAAGTCCAAGGGCATCAAGCACTACAAGGTCAACGGCGCTTTCATTGATTTTGCTGCTGATGTTGAGAAGGCCAATTCACTTCTTGGTGGTGATTATCAGTACTACACCAAGGACGGTCAGACAAAGCTGCGAACTCTGTCTTACTCTATCCCTGATGATGTAGCTGGTCACGTTCAATACGTTGATCCTAGCACAAACTTCGGCGGCACCGTTGCGTTCAACCCCGTGCCTCACCCATCGCGCACCCGCCAAGAACGCAAGCAGTCGCCCTCCAAGAGCACCGTTGATGCTTCATGCCAGACAAGCATCACCCCATCTTGTCTCAAGCAAATGTACAACATTGGAGACTACACTCCTGATGCCAAGTCTGGAAGTGAGATTGGTTTCAGCAGCTTCCTCGGCCAGGCTGCTATCTACTCTGACGTCTTCAAGTTTGAGGAGAAGTTTGGCATTCCTCAGCAGAACTACACTACTATTCTGATCAACAACGGCACTGACGACCAGAATACTGCTCATGGCAGTTACACTGAGGCTGACCTTGATGCTGAGAATATTGTTGGAATTGCTCATCCTCTTCCTTTCACTCAGTACATCACTGGAGGTTCACCGTGAGTTTTCCGTGGAACGTTGACGAGTTGAGTGACTGACACCGAGTAGACCCTTCGTTCCCAACATTGACCAGCCCGCCGAGAAGGACAACCAGAATGAGCCTTACGTGCCTTTCTTCCGCTACCTCTTGAGCCAGAAGGATCTCCCAGCGGTCATTTCTACTTCCTACGGTGATGAAGAAGACGTAAGAACTGTCTCCTCATCTTTCTGCCTACATAGTATCTAACACTGCAACAGAGCGTTCCTCGCGAGTATGCTACACTCACCTGCAACATGATCGGTCTTCTCGGTCTCCGAGGTATCAGTGTAATCTTCTCCTCCGGTGATATCGGCGTTGGTTCCGGCTGCCTTGCTCCCGACTACAAGACCGTCGAGTTCAATGCCATCTTCCCCGCTACATGCCCCTACCTCACCTCCGTCGGCGGTACCGTCGATGTCACCCCCGAGATCGCCTGGAAGGGATCATCCGGTGGTTTCAGCAAGTACTTCCCCCGTCCTAGCTACCAGGACAAGGCTATCAAGAAGTACATGAAGATAGTTTCCAAGGAAACTAAGAAGTACTACGGCCCTTACACCAACTGGGAAGGCCGAGGTTTCCCTGATGTCGCTGGACATAGTGCTTCTCCCGCCTACGAGGTTATCTACGCTGGTAAGCAGGCCCGAAGCGGAGGTACCAGTGCTGCTGCTCCTGTTTGGGCTGCTATCGTTGGTCTGCTGAATGATGCCCGTTTCAAGGCTGGAAAGAAGAGCTTGGGCTGGCTGAACCCTCTAATCTACAAGCATGGACCAAAGGTCTTGACTGACATCACTGGCGGTTATGCTATTGGATGCGACGGTAACAACACTCAGTCTGGCCAGCCTGAACCGGCTGGATCTGGTATAGTTCCTGGTGCTCGATGGAACGCTACTGTTGGATGGGATCCTACCACTGGCTATGGAACCCCCAACTTCCAGAAGTTGAAGGACTTGGTTCTCAGCTTCTAAAGTACATAAATTGTTGTAAATAGTTAATCAGAGATGCTATTTCTTGCTCTCATGTACTAAGACTTCCGTTGTGAGTTGCATACGCACGCAGTAAAAGAGTGACCCCCCGCTCTTGTGCCAGTTCCTTCATCTCTCGAATTTCCTCGAATTTGGGGTCGTCAAAAACTGCTTGTGAACAGTCCACCGTCTTCAGATTCTTGAATCGCCTCTGTGGCCCCGCTGCATTAATGACAGCAACAACGGCCGCCATGGAATCCAATATTTGATCGTTATGAAGACTTTGCCCCCGACAATGTAAGTGCTTGTAGTACAGTTTGAGGTGCTCGATAGAGTTGGGAAGCACGTGCGGGTTGTATTCAAGAACTCCTCCTCCCCCAGCGACTTCGGAATATAAATCCAGCAGTCTAATACTGAGGCGTTTGACATTGGTGAGATGTCGGTAGCAGTCTCGTAAGCAAATTTCGCCATTGAGCCCTAATGCGTGGTTTGGAATGTTCACGCTGTCCGATAGATCAAGTTTCTCGAGGGACGCTGCGTGACCTCGAATACCACTCGCCAGTGCTGTGTTCTTGCGCCTAGCATACGTGACGTTGGAACACAATTCGTATTTAAACGCCTTCAAGCTTTTGGGGGCCTTTAGGAGACCTTTGATTCCATTGCCTGATAACGTTGGTTCCTCCAGGATGATGGACTCGATTGACGAAGTACCCTCCGGCAAAGGTATGGAGTATTCGTCCTGGAAATAGCGCTGAACACGCCCTTGACCTCCAAGACTATATGTATGCAAGTTCTTGAGATTTGGTAGATAGAGAAAGGGTAATAGATCCTTTGTATCACCATGTCGAAACTCGAGGTCTTTTAACTTCGCAAGGGGTAGTGGCGTACTAGGTCCGAGGTCCTCGCTAACGAAACGAAGGGCTAATTGTTTAGCAAATCGCAGAACAAGAGGACTCTCATCGTGTTCTCCTAGCGTCGGAAAGAAGTAAGGAACGGATATGCTGAGACTCGTCAAGTTTGTCGCCCAGGCCAAGACTAGAACAGCAATAGCATCATCCCGCCCTTCAAGAATCCAATCACATAGATATGTAGACCCCGCGAGCGTCGGAACGACTTCCTCAGCTGCCGATGCAAGCATTTGGAGGTCCTCAGGCTCCAAAGGCACGTGAGCGGCGTCGGGGCCACGAGCGCGCTGAAACCACGAGAACGATAGAGTCTTGACCTGCGAACGATATTCAGGATGTCGCATGAGCTCAAGTGCTAGTTTCGAGAGGGCGAGACAAGGTGGATGTCCAACGTGGTGCCCGTAGTACCCCTCGTCACTCCAATGATGCACTAGAAGAGGGCTGGCGATTCGATTGAAGTGCTTGTTGACGAGAACAACGTTGAAGATGTTCGAATGGTTGGCGTCGTAGACGTAAGTGAAGATATCACTCATGATTTCATTGGGAAATTCTTCGAAGGGAGGCATTTTGCTCGCTTTCCACTGGAGCTACAGTGATGTGAAAGATCAAAAAAGCGTGTCGTGTTCTTTTGGAGAGCTGAGACAGCAATTAGCCAACAGTAAGCATCACGTGCTCAGGTTGCACAAAGTGGCTTTTACTCGATGTCTTAATTGGATGCTGAGAACAATGTACAGTCATTATGATATGTATTGTGACATAATGAAATTGTAGGATAATTACTTGTATCTATTGAGACGATATAAGATTTGCAGGCCTAGCACGACTCTAAGGACTTACTAACTGTATTGTGAGTACTAATTATATAGCTAAATTTAGCTACTGTAACGGGTAAGGCTGTTAGAAAAGTTAAAATAACTCCCAAAAGTGTGACTGCGGCTCGTGTTTTATCCCTTTGAGGACGGCAAGGCACCAGTGCGGTGTTTTTTTATGGGGCGCTCTCCAGTATTGATTGGCTGTTGATCGATACGCCACAGACACCAGCCTTAAGGTGGCATAACATAACAGTGAGAGCTAAAGTTGCGATCTTCAAGCTACATTATCTAAGGTACCTCAATTTGCGCCTTAGTCTACTAGTTATTAAAGGTATATTTGATATCAGCAGCTTGATTGGATATATTCTCCACAAATACTTCGGTCGTGCCTGATCGTATCCCCAAGGATTGATTGACATGTCAAGCTTTTACATGATCAGCCAAGTCTAGGGACCGGTACATTAACCCGGCAGTTATCTGCAGAACCGATCCTTAGCTACGTGAGATCGGGTTCAAAAATGACTTAGCAAGCTGAAGATTTTCGGACCCAAATGATTTCAGCAACTCAGACTAATTTCCCCGATCTGACCTCGACTTTGCGCTCCGGTCGTTGTTCTCCCGAGTCTCCGTGCCATTAAAGCTTAATTTCGTAATAGGCAGTCGTTTCGAACGTAAGTTAGCATCTGGGGCCACGAAGCTGTTATCAATCATTCTCTGCTAGGCGCGTTTACATCATGGCATGTCTCGCAAGCTAAACCCAATTCTGATATCTCAGCCCAACAGTCGGAGTTTTATCTCAAGCTTTGTGGGGTCTTTCACATGACATCTGTTAACAAATACCTAACACTATAGATAAATCCGGTCAAGATGCAGGTAGATCTTAATTACCATTTACTAAACAATCCTACGGGGCCCGCGGCCATGGGGAGATAAAATCCTGCGGTCTTTAATGACTAGCCTAGCCTTGCGTGTCATTTGCACGTGTCAGTGACACATGCGTCATGAGGCTCAAAAGTGGACTGTCGTGATAAAATTTGTGCTATGGAAATGTTGAGAAATCACCTGTTGAGTCCATCGGTGCAATTTTTGCACCGGGGCCTTCCGATGATGCGATAATCTTACGCATTCTACGTCGGCCTGTTTGGCATTGGAGAATCCATAAAGAGGCAGGATAGCATCGAGAAAATGGATGGTGTATTGGGATCAACTATGCTTTATCGCTTATCTTGCCAACCTTCTTATCAAACATGGACTCTATCGAAGATGCCAAATACACCACTTCACAGCCACAAAAGTCACCAAGATCTAGAACTCTTGGTCTAGCTCTGCGGGCATTAGCTCTCTCGGTTGCCATCTCCGGAATAGTGGTTGCAGCCATCCCCGCCACAAGAAACGCAGTCGCTATTGGTATATTAGGTCCAGCAGTAAGTCTACATCATGAACCATTACTCCTTCTCAATCTTCATGCTGATAATGTAGTTTGTCACAATATTCTGCTGCTCCTTGATAGAGCTTGTCTGTTCAGTGGTAAAGACTCTCCCGACTATTCGCCCAACATTCAGTCTCGTTATCCATTGCTTCATTGCTCTTGGATCGATTGCCTGCCTTGCTTGTTTTGGATGGTTCCGGGACTGGTGGCCGGGGGGTAGCGCTACCGACTATCCAGAATCATCAGATTCAGAGGCTTTATTTTATGCAGCACTAGGAATCGCCTGTGCATCAACGTAAGTTACATTTATCTTATTGCATAAGTGACCATTCTAATCCGCAAATCTCTATTTAGGGTCATTGAGATCATGCTTTGTATTATCTCGCTTATTGAATAATGGCTCGTGACTACTTGTATATGTCAGATGTTATGGAGAATTGTGGAATATTGTAAACTGAACGTCAAGGTAATGATTTATCGATAAACTGGAACCCGGAGGAGTATGGCTGATTTGATTACTTTTAGGGTTTATGTTAGGATGAAAAAAGGGAATAGACTGTATCTCTAGTATTTGTATATACTTAATGTTGTTTTTTTTTCGTCTCGGTACTTTCTATAAGACTTTTTATTTCTCTACTATTTATACTTAATACTAGTATTTCGTGAAATGAGTCATTTGTTATTAACTTTATCCTTTTTAGCATGGCCAGGTCTGGTTGAACATAACTTACTCAAGATACCTGTTGAAATTCCGTAATATGGCGCAGCCGACTTTAAATGGACGCCTCTTTCTATTCCGGCGTTAGTATCTTGTTTTCGTACTCCATCATGGCCATCAAGATCACAGAGTATCCTGCAACAACTCATTCTCATCCGCTGCAATGTCAGCACTTTTCCTCTTGAACCTGACCAAGCTCATGCCCACCACCAGCTAACTGCCTATCTCTGATTTATCATCTGCTGATGTTGCTTCTCACGGATGTCTCGGATGATCTTCCTCTGATGCTACGAGCCGCTGACACCCAGTGCTTACCTTTGCTCAAAATGGCTCTTCAACGCAACTCTATCTTAGGTGAGAGTATCTTGAAACGGTAATCACCGATGGTTATTTTTTGTGACATTATAAATCATAAAATGCCAAATTGTTTTAAAAGAGGCAATGCAATAGTAAATAGGGAAGTATTCAGTGTCAACCTTTCTTATTACTTATCCTGTGACTACAAGAAACCCCTTCAGCCATGGATATGAAGAAGCAGCGAATTATCATTGTCGGCGGAGGCTTAGGAGGCTTGACTGCAGCATGTCGATTAGCACGCGATGGACGTGAAGTCGACCTGCTCGAGAGATCGAAATCGCTATCGACATCAAGTGGTACCATTTTCGTGAGATCCAATGCCGTAAGATGCTTCTGCCGCTGGCAGATGCGCAAGGCCTTGGAAGCCGTGACTGCTCCAATTGAAGAGTACGAGACACGCAATGGAAATACGAACGAGGTTCTACATAGACTCAATCCGGAAGTTTACTCTTAAGTTTCCGGAGTGGTCGACTGACCGCCAGGCGTTACAAACTGTTCTTTACGATGAGACATGCAAGGCCGGAGCCAGAGTGCACTTTGGAACAGAGATCGTCACAGTTGGTGAGGATGACCAAGCTGCGTATGCAACTTGCAAAGATGGCACCAAGATCACGGCAGATTTGATCCTGGCAGCTGATGGGATATCCTCACGCCTGCGGTCTCAGATCCTTACTCATGTTGACCCAGCCCGCCTCGCAGTGATTCGGGCGCCTTCGACACATTACCCAACAGAGCTGTCCACTGAGATGCTCACCAACGACGAGAGGACCAAGCCTCTCTGTGAGCATCCTGAGTCAGAAAACAGCATCATGTGGGCTGGCCATGGCGGATATGCCATCGGGAAGTACAATCATCTTCGAGGCCTGTTCAATATCATGTTCTCAATTCAGCACGGCGTTGCAGACAGTGAATCCAGCGAAGAAAAGCTGTTTGACGCGGCGAGCGACAGTGAAGTTGTTAAAAAGTTCTTCTCATCCTTTAACCCAACCGTCGCTGCTTTGGCAAGCATGGTGCAGGACTGCTCCCGCTGGCGTCTAGCGAGGCTTGAACCTTTGGATACCTGGTCGAGTCCAAAACGGAGACTGGTACTTCTAGGAGACTCGGCGCATGCCATGCTTCCAAACTTGGCAGAAGGGTTCAGCTCTATTGTGGAGGACATTGATGCCTTGTCCATTCTACTTTCGGAGGACGGCCGGGACCGGGCAGAAATCATCGAGAGGTGGGAAGAGATCCGCATCCCTCGTGTAACAAGGCTTCAGAAAGCCTCGGCATGGAACTACAACTTGTACAACTCTGGAAAATCCCCAGGGTCCGAGTTGAAGAAGAACCAGAGAGATTTACCCATGGGCGAAGGCGACAGTAATGCACCTTTCAACAGTCTGCCTTTTGATAAATGGATGTTTGACTACGACACGGCAACAGAGGTAAATCATACGGGAGTTGACAGGTTCGGCAACATCCTAACGGAAACTAGGTAAAACTTGCTATGGGAGCTAAGGCATAATAATTTTCTGCACTACGTGAGGGAGCTCCTGGTATAATGATATGCAACAATGAAGATACAGTTTTAACTCGATCTAGTTAAGAACATAGGAAAATTATACAAGTTCTATGTTTGCGTTAACATTACTACCCATACCTCGGATTGACAAACTATTCCTTCCTATAATATATCCACGCTGTGGCATTCAGTTAAATGCCTTCCAACATTGGGTTTTGCTCCAGTAGTTTACTAATCAGCCTCCAGGTCTTGACCGGTGAAGCAAAGTCAACCCAGTAACCATCTTTTGTCTTGCACATAATCTGTGCATTGACTTGTTATCATGTCAGTAAGGTTCAAGGTCATTTGTGATCTGCGCAAGGACGGGTAACTTACATCTGAAAATAGGCTGATCGCGTTCAAGGCAGTGGCCAAATACAAGAATTGGCTCCCGGCTGAGGAGTCCATCTTTTGACGCGGTCATTTCCCCGTTCTGGTATTTCTCAGTGGTATCAAAACTCGAGTCTCGCTCTTTGCTTGCTGGTGAGAAGTCGATATCCGCCCATGCCGCTGACCAGTTGGTAGTTGCATAGCTTAGCTCAAATGGCTCACATATATGCTCTGAAATACCACTCTTGACCATCTCTCTCAGCACTGCAAGGCTGCGATCAATATTCGACTCTCGTGTTGCTCTATTGATTGCGAGTCGGCTTTGTATTGCGATCTCTAAAAGTGGCGTGTTCTTGCAGATAGGGAACCGAGATGAGCTGAATGACAAAGCGTTATGAATATATCGTTCGGACTTTGGAAGAGCGGTATGACGACCTCGAATATTAACAGGGGCACTCAAGGTGACCATTTTCGGTGATTTTCGGTGTAAGTTGCTAAGCTTGAAATTGTTAGTTCTCTAAAGCTGACTCAACATTATGTGCCACTTACTTTCAGCAAAATAGCCACAAGTACGTCATTTTTCGAGATTACAATTCCGCTAGTGTCCTTTCTTTTGGCGACCTGTTTGTTCATATCGCTCTGGAGCTTCTCAACAAGAGTTCCCGCTAAGAGCAAAGTCCTTCTTTCCTCTTTCCTCTGCTTCATCACTTCAGGAATAAAGCCCATCTTTTGCTGTATTTTCTCCCTCTTGTTCTGAAGCCGAAGGTCTCCTTTGCCTTTCCGCAGTTCTTTCCTCGTCATATTCGCTCCTTCAAGAACGCCATCCGGGATCTCGAAGAACGGAGGTGGTTCTATACCACGGACAAGGTCAATCCAAGCTTTAAGAATAGTAGCGTATCCCGAATTGTCAGATACGGCGTGAGGGATGTTGGTGGCAATGACTGTCGTATCGGTATAGTGGGTGAGATGTACCAGGAGCAGTGGACAATCGTTTTCTTCATATTTACGCTCGACTGGCCAGTCCGAGGGCTCCCAAACCGCCTCAAGCTCGGGAACTGGTGGGTAGCACGTTATGGTGCTTTGCCTTTCTCCGATACTTGTAGGTTTTAGGATACTGGCCTCCTCGAATGTTGTGCCAATAGAAGCACTGGACCATCGGAATAATTCGTAATTGTCGTCGAAAGCGACCGGTATGTGGTATTCTAGTTGACCTGTCTTCTCATTAGGGTGTATTCTCGCACCAAGAACTGGCAAATGGTTCTTGATGAGCTCGCGCAAAGCGTCTTCCAGGACTGCGTCGTCGAGTACTTGCGGCACGATGAAGAACATCAGGTTCCGAATGTTATCAATAGGCTTCCAGGTGTCCCGAAAGCTGAGAGGAACGACCCGAACACTTTTAGGCGAGCCATCAGTGCTACTATCAGATGCCGATGTGTTGTTGTCTGCCATAATTGTTTAATTCGACGTTTGAACTAACAACAAAAGTGGAGGAAAACAGTATGAGAATGCCATGGTGAATGGGGACTACACGCCACATTATTTAAATGTAACTGTTTTTAGGAACGTGTTTGGAATTAAAGTTTTGCTTGCGAATTGCTTTAATTAGCTTTTACAGTTCGGCAATTGAACCTCCTTTCAAGTCCTGGCCGAAATTAGAAAGATTAGCAAATCACAAGGCTGTCTCATTGGTCTATGCGGGCGTCGGAGCTCCGTGAGTTCCCCTTGAAACAGCCAAAGATACAATCGCTTAACGAAATATACTGAATGTATTGCTCCGGTCGTTTCAATGCATGTTTGAGTCTGGCATGGTAAACTCTAGAGATGGCTTCCGTCGGATCCGAAAGAACTCGGATGGTCGGAACAAGATAACAATTAGGCCAGCCGACAATCGGCAATTGTTTGTTTCCACGGGTGCATCGGACTCGGTACGATGTAGCCATCTGCCAGTCCAGATGTAGAGGACGATGTAACGGTGCTGCCTCACTATGACGTCTTTGTTATTTAGCCTCAAGATGGCGAATATTTGGCTTAACTTCGCTATTACAGTCATCCCTATTAAGTCAACGAAGGGGGATTTGAGCCCCCCCCGGTTTTGAGCCCCCCTGCGATTTTTGAGCAATCAGCGGCTTATATAGCAGCATTTAAGTAGAGCACACGTGGTGATAAGATGTAAGCAAATCGTCTATTAAAAAATCGCAGGGGGGGCTCAAATCCCCCTTCGTTGACTTAATTACAGACCTTAGCTTTCACAATTTGAGCCGATAAACTTTAGTCAAAAACATTACATTTGTTCCCTTCAAAGACTGTTTTTAATTGCATTTAGTGTCATTTGACGATAGAGCTTCTATCGAGTCGTTACGTAAATCGAATACATCTAACAGCCCGCAAGACTCGGTTGCCAGGAACCGCATGCATTGTCTGACAGCAGAGGTTTGCCTTTTGGTACGTGAAATGCCATTGATATAATTAGGGCAGACGTGAATCACTAGCTTTGCCAATGGCTCCTCAAAAGACACATAGACACTGGGGCCGAACTAGGAATACCAGTCAAACCCACGTGTTCCGAATATTGGAGCAGTGTCCATTTATAAGAGCGCTCTGGAGAACATGCAGGCCGTTCTCGTGACACAGTATGAGTATCAACAAAGTGAGCGCTTAGTCCTCAACAAGGATCGAGGCATACGCAAATAAGAGATGAAAAGTGCAAAGGTATTCTAGTAGACATCAAGTAACAGTCCTCGGCTATAGGGGTTTCAGAGTGGGAGGGTTGACTGTTTTGCTAGGATGACTTGATGCTGCTAAGACCCATGGACATGGCACGTGTTTTACAAGCAATCGTTAGTTAATATCCAGCAACATCTCAGCCTTAGGGAAAAGCGTATACGACACTAATTGAACTTGTCTAGAATGTACATATTTGTCCATGAAACGATCTCAGCTCTCTCCTTGTCTCTTCGGCCCCGTTTCAGGTCCACCGATAGGAGGATATGGGTCAGGTATCATCCCCATCACCGACCACGCATTGTCCCCTCGACAATGTCCATGTGTAAAAGTAAACTGAACGCCCCTCTCTTGAGCTAATCTGCTTACAGGTTCAAAGATGTCCTTCTGTGGGACATGATACACAACCAACCATACATCCAGAGTTTTCAAGGCACACAAGCGATTTCCAGTCCCGCAGGCTTTCACTACTGAACACAATGTCTCGACATATCCGAGTACTTGCGGTCGATAGCTAGCAAGATTGCATTCGAGACCCAGATACTCAAGTGATACTGGTAGACAATCAAGCATTGCTTTATCTGGAGACGGGTCTCGGAAATGAAGCAGATGGAGATCTATTGTGAGACGTCTGAGGTTGTTCATTTTTTGAAAGCACTCTTTGAACGAATATAGCCCATTGACTGAATCGCACTTCAAAGTTCCGTCATTTTCCCAGAAGCGATGTGACTCTAAACCGAGAGTCAGCTCCTCTAAAGACGATGCATGATGCAACAACGTCTGTCGAGTGAGCTCGCTATTGAGAATATCGTGATTGGATATTCTCACCGGGCTAGTGCAAGTACAGACGAGCTTCTTGAGTTGTTTGCAGGCGCGGACGATGGTAAAGAGACCATGGGAAGTTAGACAAGCGGATTCCAGGATCAACTCTTCGATAGATGAAGTGCCAATAGGAAACCGCGTCTCGTAGATGTCAGGATCCAACCCCAACCGAGCGATGTCATTGTTATCTAGCTCGTCCGTGATACTCTTCAGCGATATCTCATCATAAAACGCTGAAAGTCCAAGAGTCTTCAAATTGGGGAGATGAAAGAAAGGCGCCGTACACTGAATATGTCCAGGGTCATCATCGTCATGCCATCTCAGTACAACGGCTTGAAGATTCTCCAACGGGCGTTGAGGACCATGATATTTCAACGCCGCAGATGCGAGTTTCAGCACCAATAGACCTGCTGGCTCTCGATAGTACGGGATCATGAGGTCGAGGTTTTCGAGTCTAGTGCAAAGAACAAGGAGAAGTGTTGCTATCGGATCTATATATCCATCAAGCAATCCTTCGCACCAACTAGGATCCTTGGCGAGCTCTGGAAAACGCTGACGTGCCGCTACAGCAAGCTCATCAAGCTCTCCGGCAATGGCCCAAGGATCATCACCTTCAATGGGAAGCAACTCATCGAAGGTTATTGATTTGACATTTCTTTGAAGATGAGGATTCCTAATGAGATGGAGTGCAAAGTGCGCAGGTGCCTGCTTATGCAAAATCCATGGATGAAAAGGCCAGTGGCGGACGAGAAGCGGTGAGGCAATTCTGTGTAGTCTTTTGTTGACATGTATGACTTGGAATAGGGCTAGACGATCGGAATCGGATATTGAGGTGCAAATTTGGGTGAGTATCTCATCAGGAAAGTCCAGAAGTTTGTGCATTCTTCGTGTTGTAGGTTGTGGCGTGAATAGAATGGCGATCGTGACAGATTCAGATTGCGGGGTTGATGAGAGTAAGATGCATCATCACGTGCACTTGCATACAGCCAGTGATGCTGCGACATTGTGTAAAAGGATGAGGCACTTTCAGATTCACGTTATTGTACAGTAGAGCGGTTTGAAAAGATATATAAACGGGCTATATAATGCAAAAATATGTAAATCTAAAAAATGTCAAAAGTGACTAAGAAGGCTCTAGTACTGGATGTCCTTGTCAGCCTTGACATCAAAGCGGTCAAGGTTCATAACCTTGGTCCAAGCAGAAATGAAATCCTTCACAAACTTCTCCTTGGCATCCTCGCTGCCATAAACTTCAGAAATGGCACGGAGCTCAGCGTGAGATCCGAAGACGAGATCAGCACGGGTAGCAGTCCACTTGGCGGACTTGGTGGAGCGCTCAGTACCGGTCCAGAGCTCACCACGGTCATCCTTCTTGGTCCAGACGAAAGCGGGAGAAAGAAGGTTGACGAAGAAGTCGTTGGTGAGTTGGCCCTTCTTCTCGGTGAGGATACCGTTGGATGAGCCGTCGAAGTTGGCGTTCAAGGCACGGAGACCACCGACGAGGACGGTCATCTCAGGAGGAGTGAGAGTAAGAAGAGCAGCACGGTCGACGAGAATCTCCTCAGTGCGAGCACGGGCAGTGCCATGTCCGTAGTTGCGGAAACCATCAGCAAGAGGCTCAAGGTAACCGAACTGAACAAGATCGGTCTGGTTCTGAGTAGCATCGACACGACCAGGAGTGAAGGGGACCTCGACGCCCTTGAAGCCAGCATCCTGAGCAGCCTTCTCAACAGCAGCAACACCACCGAGAACAATCAGATCAGCGAGAGAGACCTTCTTGGAGCCGGACTTGGCGTTGAAATCCTTCTGGACCTTCTTCAAGGCGGAGAGAACCTGCTTAAGCTGCGTGGGGTTGTTGGCGGCCCAGCTGACCTGAGGCTCAAGAGCAATGCGAGCACCGTTGGCACCACCACGCTTGTCAGTAGCACGGAAAGTGGAAGCAGAGTTCCAAGCAGTAGAAACGAGCTTAGAAACAGTAAGACCATCAGTAGAAAGAATAGTAGACTTGAGGCTAGTAATGTCATCCTCGCTGATGACATCTCCGGTGCGCTCAGGAAGAGGATCTTGCCAGATGAACTTCTGCTTGGGAACCTCAGGTCCGAGGTAGCGAGCAATGGGGCCGAGATCACGGTGGAGAAGCTTGTACCAAGCACGAGCGAAAGCCTGGTTGAGCTCCTTGGGGTTATCGTGCCAGCGCTTGCAGATCTTGAGGTAGGAGGGGTCGTTGATGAGGGCGAGATCGCTGGTGAGCATGGTGGGTCGGCGGAACTTGCCCTTGACGAAGGGGTCGGGGTATTCGAGCTTGCCGTTGAGGGCTTCCCATTGCTTGTGGCCTGCGGGACTCTCGACGAGGGTCCAGTTGTTGCCGAGAAGACTCTTGAGGAAGTGGTTGCTCCACTTGGTGGGAGTGGTGGACCAGATAACCTCGAGACCACTGGTCATCTGGTCAGGACCGTTACCCTCGTTGACGCTGTTGTGCCAGCCAAGACCCATCTCTCCAAGGTCAGCAGCCATGGGCTCAGGGCCAATGTTCTCTAAACAAATTGTCAGTCTCAACAAATAACAATCTCTTCAGCGAAATGATACTTACTAGAAGGAACAGCACCGTGAGTCTTGCCCAGGGTGTGACCACCAATGATGAGAGCAGCAGTCTCCTCATCGTCCATACCCATACGGCCAAAGGCAGTACGGATATCAAGAGCAGAAGCCTTGGGATCAGAGCTTCCATCAGGACCCTCGGGGTTAACATAAATGAGACCAAAGTGAGTAGCACCAAGAGGCTTCTCAAGCTTATCAGCACGCTCATAAATGTCAGTGCTACCGTTGTAGCGAACATCGTTACCCTTGGGAACAAAGGTAGACTCGGCACCCCAGTAGATGGACTCGTCAGCCTCCCAGGTGTCAGCTCGGCCACCGGCGAAACCGAGGGTCTCGAAACCACTGTGCTCGAGGGCGACGTTGCCGGCGAGGACAATCAAGTCGGCCCATGAGATCTTGCTGCCGTACTTTTGCTTGATGGGCCCTGTGATTTGTTAGAATGGGGTTGTTTGTGTGACCTTTGTGAAACGTACAGAGCAGACGGCGGGCCTTGTCCAAGTTCTGGTTGTCGGGCCAGCTGTCGAGAGGAGCAAATCGTTGTTGACCCTATGAATGTCAGTGAAACCACTCGAAAACATGACAGTGAGATCATGACTCACCATTCCAGCACCACCACGGCCGTCCATGGAGCGGTAAGTACCAGCGCTGTGCCATGACATTCGGATGAAGAGACCGCCATAGTTGCCATGATCAGCAGGCCACCAATCCTGAGAATCAGTGAGAAGATCATAGAGATCCTTCTTCAAAGCCTTGTCTATACAAACAATCAGTAAAATTGCTTCAGTTGTGAAATGAGTGATACTCACAGTCCAGAGAATTGAATGCCTTGGTGTAGTCAAAATCAGCACCCAATGGGTTATACTCTGGTGAAAACTGTCGAAGAACATCTAATCTCAAAGCGCAAGGCCAAAAGTCTCTAGATCGGGTACCTCCACCAGCCTGGTTGCTAGCGACGCGGCAGATACCAAAATCCTCGGGGATTTCTCGCGGCGGGACGAGGTTAGAGTCTGTAGCGCGCTTGGCAAAAGGGCAGCCCTGGCTAGCGGCAAGAGGCACGAGGCCAGAAGCCAGCAGAAGTGATTGAACGTGCATGGCGGGAGATGTGCTGTGGTGTTGCTAGAACATGAACAAAACAGACTAGAAAATGGGCGGATTTATGTTTGATTTTGTAGTCAGAGGCAAAAAAAAACAAAGTTACAGCGACGATCTACAGGGGCTGCTACAGCGCCAAGTCGGCAGTGTCAGTGGTATAGGGCCTTGTGCAGTAGGTCAGACGCTCGGATTAGCAATCGAGGCTCAGTTACAGCGCATCTTGGGATGAGCATGGGGCAAGCAAGCATGGTCAGGGTTTACAACTGCGGTATCACCAGGATTCAGGCCCAGCCTTTTTTTCTCGTCTCTACTAAGCAGGGCTAACCCACATCAACGTCACTGTCCCCTGTTGATGTTTCCCAGATAGTGATAGGCGGTGACGATACTGGAATTAGTTGTCTCGTCCGTGGAGGGACTGTGGAGACGGAGAAATGTTCTTTTGGGTGGTATTAACCCTGATAAGCGGCAATGCCAATCAATCACACGCACCAACTGCCGACAGGGATAGTAAATCACAGGATTCTTATTGGTTTACGTGAGACTGTCCATACTCAGAAGGTGGTAGCTCAATATAAACTTTTGGAGAAAGTGACAGTGAAACCGCATGGTTTAAAGTTTTGCGATATTGGCTTTAAGGAATCAGTCTTATGCACGTTGATTCCTTATTAATTTTCAGTGGAAGCTGAGTAATGGACCTTGGACACCTGGGTTTTGACTTGTTTAAGGTAAATTGACAGAATTAACTCGCCGTGCCAAGGGGTGATTATCCCACATATGATCCGAGAACCCACTCTCAGTCTGCGTGCGACAACCAATCGGAATATTGTGAAACAGATTAGCTAGGTAAACTATCAATGCCGTGAGTGCGGGCCGGAGTAAAGCTCCTGATGCGATGCGATGCGATGCGATGCGAGCGAGGGCCTAGCAAACATTTCGGGTGCCGTGTCACCTCGGGCTCTTCTCAGGTTCCCGATTACTTGCCTGCAGCAGTCCATTCGGGGTCATTGGTGGCCCAGAATTGACTGGCCTCGTCTGCTGTGCGACCCCGTATTTCTCGAATGCAGATAGATGACTTTTGTGTTTCTCATTTCCACCGTCTGACCGCAGTGCTTGGGCTCGGACTTCTGGCGTGCTGACAATAAGCTAAAGTCATCCATGTCAGTGCTCAGACGTCAGCATTAAATGTTAGTGCTGTGATTCGTACAGCTTTTTGCTTGGCTCATTTTATCATCACAACCACAGAAAAATAAGCATACGCACTCACTCACAAACAGCGGTCGCATACTGGGTCCGGTCGATCCACGTACCCGAACCATTGGGCCATACAATTCTCTCAACACCTCATCCCTCACAAACGAACACCAAAGAAGCAAATATGCACACTCATCCTCTACCAAGACTTTTTTTTCTAATAATAGCAGTGCTTTTCTGCAGCCGACATCTTGGCTTTCACAAATCCCGCAGGTCAAAAGTTCAAAGTGGTCTGATTCCATTTCAATTCCTTGTGATCAGATCCCATATCTCACCAACAGAATATTTCTTGGGGTTTCATGCAGCGGCAACTCTATCTAGAATGTCACATTCCGCTTTGGAAGCCTATTGGCCCTCGCTACGCAGTGGCAATTTTGCGTCGGCCGTCTTATCCCTGATCCCAGGCTTTATCGACGATTTACTACTTGCAATGACCTTTTTCAACGGTTTTCACCTCTCGATTAAGAAGCTGTAGTTCTTCTGCTTCTGCATCGACATGGCACAGCAGCGCAACTTCACAGAGCCGCGACCCTGCATAAACACATAATCACGATCCCAGCCACGAGCCATTATTTCAAGGTACATAATTCGTGCGATTTCTTAGCCCCTCAGTAGAAACTCTATTGTTAGCTATGCTCGCATTTGGGTACCTGCATTACCATTAAGAGGCATTTGATAGGATTTTTGAACAGCAAGGTTTCCATGGATCTTGAGGTCTCTTCCATGCCATTGCCGTGAATGGACATACCGTAATGGAACAGGTGCAGGTCCAGATTGATTTGGAATCATGCGGAGTAAATTAGGCAGTCAGACCAGCTAAGCCAGGCAGGGCAGGGCAACTTGTCAATGTGCGGGGGGAAACATCATCACGCGAGACCGGGGAGCAGGGGTAGAGCTTCGCTTCGCCACTGTTGACCTTGGAATTCTGTGCACTAAACTTGATCCGGTCATTGGAAGCGTTCTGAATGTCTTCATTCTTTATAGTTTCCGTCGATAGTCTTTGCTTCTATTCGTCGTCTCACGATAGTTTTGCTTTGAGTACGGATCGCGGCAAGTATACAGCTAAACATGGGCCAGGACGCGTTGCAGTGGTATGATAAACCTTACCATAAACTGTTGAATCAAGATGCATCAAGACAATAAGATACTCCGAATACCCTCAAACAGGACATAACCACCGATGACGACAACAGCATTTCGGTACAATATTACGGTACTTGACGATTCCATGTCTTCGGTCCGACAGGTAGTTATCCAATTACCGACAACTTAATACTCATCAACTATGGCCTTTTTCATCCGGTTCATCGTATGTTGTGCATTAGAGTTTCTATCATTATTATTATTAAACATTAGTCTTGCGGTTTGTCCCGCATTAAGCTCCAGGGTATATCCTCCTCTCAATAAACTCAGTCCCCGATCCATCCGATAAGATTTTGCTTATCGAGATATCCTTTGCTCGCAGCCAATGCGATCCAAACAGCCTTTTCTGTCCTTCGAAATGTTCATTCCCCTCGTTGACTGAAACACGGAAGATGTTCCCCTTTCCGAATTAGAATATTGCCTCGGAAATTGAA
The DNA here is from genome assembly GCA_002982035.1 of Fusarium algeriense. Taxonomy (NCBI): domain Eukaryota; kingdom Fungi; phylum Ascomycota; class Sordariomycetes; order Hypocreales; family Nectriaceae; genus Fusarium; species Fusarium algeriense. The sequence continues at coordinate 38,814 of PVPY01000052.1, forward strand.
GTTTCTCGGCATCGACCTCGGCTTCAATAGGCAACCCGGTTTCGTATTCCTCTTCCTCATTATCACTGCGTGTATCTTCTGCATTGCCGCCACGCAAGATCTTGGTGACCAACTTGACAATCATAACAAACCAGAAAAGCATGAGGGCCTCGAGGAATAAAAGACCACTCAGAAATAGTGTCTTAATAGTGTTGTCCCAGCAGACCCTCCCATTGGTGTAGAGTAAAGGCTCAAGCATATAAAAGTAACCATTTGTTGGAACCTCTTGAGGACCAATGATACTCTTTCCTGAGCCAATGAAGCACTTGGGCCTAGCGATAGTCATACTTTGCGCATAGACAGACCAGCATACCATTGGGAATGCAATATGACGGCACAGTACCCAGCTGACAACGAAAAAGCCGAACGCAAAGTCGCATAGAGCTTGTAGCTTCAAATACTTGAGACACTTAGCAGTAGACAAAATGATATCGTTAAAGTCCATGAGGATCAAGACAACATTCCCGACTTGAGTGAGGCCGTATCGATAGGAACAGTAGACCAATGCAATCGTGACGATGTGATGAGAAAGCAACTGCCAATGGTCTTTGCGGGGCTTCTCAATGTTGATGACGATCATTTGCTGAAGCCAGAATGCAAGTTGAGCTAGCATGTAGATCTTCATGAGACCAGAAACTTGGCGATTCGGCCACTTTGTCCACATAGCCTCTAGGTTAAGCCAATACTCCGAAGACGCATAGGCATACTGCCGCTATTAGTACTAGCCCAAATTCAATCGGCAGAGTAGAGTGGTATCATACCATGCCAACAGACCAGCAAGTGGAATAGTAAAGCACCATCCAAGCCTGTTCCTTGAACCGCATGGATTTAGCCCTCCCTAGTCCCCAGGCGGCCGCCAACGGGTCCAGAACGAACCGCATAGTAGCATCCCGAAGACCCGTCAACACCACGATCAAAACGGCCACCAAGTAATTATCGTCGAACCCAACGGCATATTCTCCCGTGGATTCGTCATAATAAGAGAGCGAAGTGAGTTTAGCGGTCAAGGGGCGTGTAAGACTGTTGCATTGCGCGATGAACAGAGGGGTTAGCAGCGCGAGGCAAATGCCTAACAAAGTCAGTATTGTGGAAACCCAAATGCCGGCCGAGTGGGATGGTTTTTTTTTTTTTCGCAAAACATACCGATTTGGTTATCGATAAGCCATTGCTTTACAGAAGTATGTTCTTGATATTTCGAATATCGCCTTGATCCTAATTTTGCTGCCATGACGATTTTGTTGCCTGAATGGTCGAATTTTGTCACGTCAATGGTATCAGAAGACGAAGGAGGATTTGACGAGGTTCGAGCTTTATATGATTTCGGAAATAAAGTGGAAAAGTCGAGCATTTAAACGACAAATCTCTCTTAAGATTTTGTGGTCGTGAAATAAGGTGACTGTCAGCTCACGCATGGGACCATCACGGCCACCCGCGGGGTTCCGAGATGAAAATGCGAAAAAAGAGCCGAATGAATGCGAAAAAGAATGGATTTTAATTGGGATGAGCGTATGAAAGGATGGACGTGTTCGTGTTCGCAGTTAAACAGGCCTATTTTTCAGGGTCGCATCTTGGATCATGAGCTTATCCGGCCAGGCAGGCTCTTTATAGTGCATTGGAGAGGGTTTCTCGTAACTCTTCATTCTAAAGCTTCATCTTAGGCAGCAGTGAGGTGACCGAGTGAATTGCCCATATGTGTTGATTTCTCGTATTTATTCTTTGTGTTTGTGTTTGTGGCTTGAAGCTTCTTTTGACGCCCCAACCTTATCGACCTATGAATCTATGATAGCCTCTTGGCTCATGAGCTTATCTGACTTGACAGGAGATCTGTACAAACTTAGCTTCCTGAGGGTTTGCGCTTTGACATTTGATGGGCTGATCGACGAAACTGTAGATCGTCATATCAGATTCGTGATCGGGTCGAAGTAACAATGAACTTTAAAAACTGTACGATTGGATGCTAGAATACTATGACATTCTTACCGCTGTTCTTTCCCCCCAAATATTCTTGCCTCATTTTCTCAGCGTCCTCAGGTTCCCATTCCTTGATCTTGACTTGGATGTTATGCTTCACCACTAAATCCAAAAGCTCCTCGGTTTCATCGCGATCGGCGACAAGAGAGCCTATCAGCTTGAGATCACGAAAGATGACGTTCTGATAAGACAGAGTGATCCCTTTCTCAGGCTGACCCAGAAGAACCATGGTTCCATGCTTGCGCGTCAGTTTAGCTGCGAGATCGAATGCGGCTGGTGCATCGGTGGCGATTATGGTGGCGTCAAGACCTGGATAATCACCATTGGCGATACTGAAAATCTTTTTCTTAGAGTGTTCCATCGGTTCGGTGGATAGAATGCAGACGTCGGGCTTAAGGTCGTAAGAGGATACGAGGTCAAGCGCATCTTGTTTCACATCGATCGCAGCGACTTCATATCCCTATGCGTGGGCTTAGTGAGAAAGGCTATTGAGGGAGATCCTGACATACCATCGCTTTGGCAACTTGAGTTCCGATATGAACAAGACCACCAATGCCGACGATGCCAATCGAGCCACCGGCGGGGACCTGTGCTTTCTTGATACCCCCGTACACGGTGATGCCAGCGCACATCATGCAGGCTGCGGTTGAAAAGTCAAGTGAGCCTAGTAGTTTGACAGTGAAACGAGCACCACTGAGAGTGGTAAGCGTTATTAAGTGAGTAATGGTGATACGAAAGCGAGTTCTTACGCTGCCATGTACTCTGCCCATGCCCCATCCATCGTGATGCCTTTCATCAGCGAATTATCGCAGTATATAGGCTTTCCCGCTTTGCAGTCTGGGCACTTCCCTATACCCATATAAGCATATGTACCTTGGCATCATGCATGAGACGATGTCTCACCGCAACAGCTGTCAAAGTTGAGACATTCTACCCGGTCGCCCACTGAGAAATCTTGAATGTCAGAACCGACCTCAACAACTACACCAGCTGGCTCATGGGGCCCAATGAACGGTAGCTTGGAGCCGAATGAATTTTCAAGAGTCATGCAACCAGTATGACAAAAGCTGCCCGCCTTAATCTGGACGAGAAGCTGATGAGGCTTTGGCTTGGGTTTGTCAACCTCGGAAACAGTATAGGGCGCATTGAACTCTTTGATCTGGATTGCGTTCATGATTACAAGGTTTTTTGTTACAATTCTCAAGGTTTGTATCGTTTCAATGAATGGCCTCAGTTGCTCAGTTCAGTGCCGAAGGACCTTGGTTCAATTCTGAAGATGAGAGTTGGATTGGTTGATAACGTCATACAAAATGCTAGCCAGTGAGGGGACATGGCGACCAACTCCACTTCACTGTTCAAGAAGAAACCGAAACATACTCTATCATCTAACTATCAAGCAAAAAGGAAGGGGGAAAAGTGAAGCACTTTTTTTGTAACATATAAGCTCAAAGATCTCGCAAACGCCATAAAAAATGCAGCAAACAACCTGACTTTGGTGCATCATACTTTGAACTCAGACCGAAGTGCTTCATATCCCAGCACGCAGGGTGTCAAGGAATGAAAGCGCAAGGCAGTCGCATCATTGTTCGTAACATTGTTGGATCAAACTGGTGCAAATTCGGGGTGTTGAGAGCCCCCGTGATGAACGTGATAGTCATCCTGTGCCCCCAGTTCCCATAAAGTAGTTTTTGAACTCAGACTGAACCGTTCGCGACATCCAAGGATCACGCGGGTACGACAGTAGCATCATCGTTCGTCACACGAAGGATCAAAACGGTGCATGTGTAGCGTTGCATGAACCCGTGTAGGTGACCTTTGAAGGCTATTTCCCCCAGTCCTCAGAACCCCCTGCGGGATACAGTACATCGCGAGAAACCTGACGAGTCAGGCTGGTAGTTGTTGAAAACTAACAAGTACATTCAGAGTAAGGTAATAAAAACAGTTCGAAAGGCCTGGAATTTAATGATGAGTAATATTCTCATACTGCACTGGGCATGACGCCCTTTTTATACTTGCGATGAAAGTGCGCGATAAGCTTCGGCTTCTTGTCACAGTCAACTCTAAAAAACACAAACTCTTTATACCTACAGCTCAATAAGAAATCTGTTTTTCTAGTCGTGCCACGTCACAAAGTATATCGAGTTGCTGCCAATATTGTTAAACTCAGACTCCGCCCTTCGCATTGTTCAAGACATAACCATCGAGAATTGCGAAGGGATGGCAGTATCATCATTGTTTAGTTTCACATCAGAGCAACCCTTTTTCCTTTGACTACATCTTCTGTGCCTCCCCAGCTCGGAATATTTGCTTGAGGCAAATGTATCACTTGACTGTTCTTTCTCGAGTTGAGTTAGTCACTTTCCTTCGAATGATTTCCTCGAGAACAAAGATTCAAGGGGAATATACCCCCAGACGAACGATAATGCACTAGAAAAGACCTGCTACGCCCATAAACTGTGGCGCTGACATCGGCGATGCAGTGGCTGGTGTTTTGCGGCGGGACGAGTGTCCACGTGATAACCCGGAGCCTCAACTCTGGATCGCGAACAGCGACAACGAGACTCCCCCAACTGCCCAGGAACACGAAAGCATGAAGGGCACTTAAGTTGTAAATGCACAACCACTTACCAACAGCAGTAGTGATGAGAACAAAAAGCACATTCTGAGCATCCTGATGATACCAGTGCTAGTCGGCTTGGGATTTAATGAAAACCAATATTCTGAGATTTGCAATCGAGACGGGCTGGGCCAGTCTCTCTTTTTATATTTGGAATATCCAAGCGAAACTCTATTTTTGACGTGCTGCGTCGCAAAGTTTGTCGCGCTGCTGCAAAATCGTGTCCAGTTGACCTTAACATCTTCGCAGTAAACTTTGGTGGGTATATGTTAGTGGGGCCGGCGCCAAAGTACCTTTCGTTCGTGCTGGTACTTTGTCCTACATGGTCGAACTGGTAAGCTGCTGAGACCAGACAGGACAAGGACGGAGATTCAAGTGTCATAAATACCACAAATTTCTCCTGTTCTGACATGTTCAGGAGCTGAGTTGAAGACGGCTCAGATTTTTGAAGTTTTCTTCGAATCGTGTGCTGGCGTGGAATTCACCCCAAGGAGCCGTCATGCTTTTCGCCCATAATCTCTATTTTTCACCGACATATGAAATCAGTGACAGATGCGAGTGTATTGAATTCCGAGACTGTCAGGTTACAGCCAAGAATCAGATTAGGATGATTCCCGTCAACATGCTGCGTCTATCATCGTTCAACCCTTTGATAACTGTTTTGCTTTGCCAAACAACGACTGCAGAATGCTTACTTACTCGGACTTTGTGTATATACATTGAAGGATAATACGAGAATATTTCTCGGGCAAAAACGTCAGTCACAATCGGTACGAAGACAGGCCTCTTTACCATACCTTTACCTGGCTTCCCTGAAGCTGAGAATATATTTGTCGGTCGACTGTGGAGCACCATCAAGGCCCTTGCCTTGCTCCTGAAGAACCTTTCACCCAAGCAGAAATTGCTTCCCGTATCGTGGAGATAATCGTTGATGAGTCACAGGACTTGCGACTATCTTCTGATGCGGTGATGGGAAATGTAGTGTGATCTTGAGCGGCAGAAATACAAAGTCTGTAGAATGTTTAGAAGTATCACTTTCTCCATTGTCTTTCGCTACCTTTTTGCCTTCACTCTGGACCCCAGCAGATGACCTGTCTGTCAATGAGACTGAAGCATCAATACAGGTCCATTCACACCAATCATCATCATCAGAGCAGGAACTGATGAAACCTAGGTCTGGAGTTCAAACCAACATTATTATCAGTCTGTAGACAACTTCCAAGTTATTACGATCGCAATGTGAGCTGTTTTGACCCTTGATGCCGAAGTGAATACTGTCACAAGCGGTTCTTACTGGATCTAAGACCATATACCTCGCATGATATTGCAATTATCTTTCTTTTCTTGATGCACTCAGATTCTGCCCCCCCATGCCTGCCCCTCTCGCCAAGCTGGTCTACTCAGTCACCAAGCCCGCCTTTTTGTTGTTGGTCGCACGCATTGCCAAGTTCTCGCAAGTAAGCCGGAGGATAAATCTTCCATTCCATGCTATCCCTGATTGGCTCAACGGATACTCGTAAATCACGCCTGATCACTTATAAGACGCAGCACCTTTCGTTCATGCTGAAGCACACAATCTTCCCCTTCTCCATCGTTTCTCTCTTGTTACGAGTTGACGCCTTACGAAGTTTCATCGTAAGACCACTATGGCCTCCAGCACAAACATTGTTTGGGTCGTGACTGGCGGCAACAGAGGCATTGGCTTCGGTCTTGTCAAAGCGCTCCTCGCTCGTCCCTCCGTCACCGTCATTGCAACTGTTCGTAATAATCAGGCCCGCCTAACTCTTGAAAGCGCTATTGCAGATACCCCCAAGGGAGGCGGTACGGTCTTTAGCATCGTCCAGCTGGACTTCACTACTGCCCTCGCCCCTGAGCAGATCCGCAACGCCTTCGACATTGATCACATCGACGTCCTTATCAACAACGCGGCCGCCAACTTCAAGTCCTACCCTGCTCTCGAGATCCCAACCGATGACCTTCGATCTGCCTTTGAGATAAACACAATCGGACCTCTTACAGTCGTCCAGGGCCTTTGGCCCTTATTGCAGAAGTCATCTACCCCAAAAGTGGTTAACGTCTCGTCCTCTGTTGGCTGCATCACTTACCATGAAGTTGTCGCTGGTGCATATGGGCCCAGCAAGGCTGCGTTGAACTGGCTTACGCGTGCCCTTCATCTGCAGAATGAAGGGCTCATCGCTTTCGCACTACATCCTGGTTTTACTGATACGGATATGGGCAAGTCCGCTGCTACGGAGTGGGAGTTTCCCCATACTATGCTTGAAAGTGTCGATGTAGCCGTGAAGGGAAGTCTTGCAATAATTGACGGAGCTACGCGAGAGACAATCTCGGGCAAATTTATCACTTACAAAGGACAGGAGCTTCCTTGGTAAGCATGTTGCCATTAGAGAGATATGGCTGCAAGAGCTCGCACGTGAGAAGAAATTAGTTTCTTTAGATATAATTTTCATCTTATAAAACTAAAATTTCAGTCTTTCGTGTTCCGCTACTTTATAAATGTCCTTCTTCCGGCCTATTGTATATTCAATTTTGGCTCTTTTGTAAGGTTGCCACCTTGAAGTAATAG